>JAAKBH010000305.1:1005000-1044566 GCA_019776075.1 Amaranthus palmeri
ATCAAAATTTTCGCTATTTTGCTTCAACTCATCATTAAGAATCTTCCTTGATCTATGAAGCCATTCTTGTAATTTTTCCTGAAATTATATACAAACCTTGCCAATTATAAAACAAGATAAATCATAAAGAACAAAAAAATACATAAAGAAACTATATGTTTGAGATGTCTTTCACTCATAAAGTAAAAATATAGATAAGTTCAAGCTTAACTTCTGTCATCCGAAAAGCTTCGTGTTTAAGACTTTTTTCACATCACAATTCAACCCGACGTATCCATTCATGCATAAAAGAACAATTATCCCTCAATATATTTACAAAAAATTACATGATATATCCTTCAAAAGCTAAACCGTAGAGGTTGGAATCTATTGATTGCATCATATTCATGCTTTAGTACTCTAATTCATTCTCGAAAAATTAACTATGTAATTGTGTAAAGGTATTTAATTATATTCTGGTATCAAAGAGGAGCATCAAAGTCCAAACTAGCCTCATTAATGCTTTCCCTAAGCATTGTCTTTTAGTAACATAAACCATATTCTTAAGGAGTGATGCAATTACATTTTTATAAAAGTCCCGACTTCCATTGATCGCATATTAGAGTACAACACTTCAATTAGAACATGATTCATCATAAATGAATCAAACTTTATTTCAAATATTGTCAGCATATGGATATAGCTTAGAAAGATTATGACGGATTTGGCCACACAATATGTTGTAAGTATTTTTTTAAATCAAATAAAGAAGCGTGTAAGAGTTTTGGTATTAAGGCGAGTACAAGGGCAAGCCTGAGATAATATAAAAGAAATATGCTAGTCTTACGCAGACTCTATTGTCTGATGTGTAAGCATCACAACAAAATTCCCTATCACAGCACACGGAAGGAAATTTTAAAGGAAGTATTTTACCTATCAAATTTCACTTGTGACTTGTTAGCTTCTAAAGAAGGATAAAACAAAACCTTTTATTTATTTATTCAAAAGCATATAATATAGAAGGTGACAAAATGCTATTTTTATTTCCTTACAGCTAAACATAAAATCAGATATCACTCCCAAATTATATAAAGTTTATTGCGAACTGTCCCCAATAGATGGCAACAAGCTATTTTTCGATTATTTGAAACAGTACCTTAAACAAAAGATAATTGGAAATATAAATCATGATGGCATTTGACAATTCTAACACCTATCTTTATATTCACAAATCCCTTGCTGATTATGAATAAAAGTAAGAAAGTTTTAAGCCACTTAGACCTTCCTAGGCTTATTTTGGGCCATTTCAGGCAAATTGTGAATAAGATAACACTGCGTAGAATGGTGAATAATTATCCCATGCATCCCAGTTCCCAAGGGAAGGGGAAGAGAGAAAAGATCACAAAACAGTGATTTTAGTATAAACCCAATTGAAAAGTAATACCTTCAAATAAACCGAGATTAATAGACCAGCTTGCAAAACTTCTTGATTTTGCAAAGCGTCAGGATTATCAGAAACAGAAGTCTTATCAACCAACGAAAACAGTTTCTGCAACATGAATCTAAAAAGGGATCTGTTAAAAATGAACAAGTTAGAAGGGTAAGAGCAAACAAATAGCGAACACTGATACTTACATTAGAAGGTTGAACTTGTCATGATTGTTAGAACCAAGGTGAACAAATATGAAATCATTCAGCACGGCATCTCCAATCTAAAAAATATATAAAAGAAATAAGGTGAACAATCAACATAACCTATAGAAAATTGTTTAAAGAGCAACTAAAATGAAAGCAAACATAAAGCATGTAACTTACAACTGAATAGTTCTCATTTTCTAGCCCATCCATGACAGGTTGGAAGCATTGTCCTAAAAGAATAGAAAAAAAAACAATTAGTTTGACATGACTGAACTGAGAAATAAAACAACACAATCATATTTATCATCACAAATTCAAAAATCTTCATACTAGGACTTAGTACTCCCATGTCATCATATGGATCCATACCGTGAGCTAAAAAGCCTCACATCCAGCCAGTTTTATGATAGCAATTAGCATGCAGCTTTAGCATTCTCATGTCATTATATAGAATCATTCCATGAGCTAAAATTACTCTAATCCATCTAGTATAAGATGGCATGAGGCATTAGAATGTTTAAGTATGATATATCGCCTCAGTTTTAAAAAGCATGACTTGCTCTAAGGCGCTAACAAAATGAAAAGCCGGTAGCCTCCACTAAAAAAAGTCTAAAAAAGGAGAAAAAGAGAATAAAAAGACAAAAGAAAAATGAAGATAAAACAAGTGAAAACTATAAACAAAAGAACATCAAATGGGCTATTATGAGGCTAAAAACTGAAGGCGCTTCCATACAATCGTCCACACCTTCACCTTAGGCGCTATAATGCATACGCTATAGTGCAAAAACAAAGTGGCATCGCATTGTGGAGGTCTTTAAAATAAATGAACAGATATGCCATGAGTTATAAAAGTGTAAAAAAAATTGTGTTTTGGGCTGTTTCAAGGGATATCTCATGCTTCCGACCGATATTAAGGCGTTACAACTACCGCATCATACTCGTTATTGCAACACTGTTTCCTTACTGCGATCGCGATCATTTTGCATTTTTGCACGATGGCACACATTCAAATAAATCGCATAGCCTAGCCTATTATGCACAAGCTCAAATAAATCATCTCACCTAGCCCTGTCAAAATGCTCATCACCCACCCATGCAAGGTATTCTTAAATGTGCCTTTTAGAACCAAGCATATCACCCTTTAATCCAATAATCCTTCTCTGTTGGCGAGGAAGAGAAGGATGCAGTTTTCACAAAGAACCACGGTAAGGTGATCATGAATTGGTAAGATGTAAGTATTGAATCATGCCCAAAATAAATAAATAAAATTACACACATCTATATGTAAGAAAAAATAAATTTTAATAGAAAACAAACATGGCCAACAGGCCAGATACACAGAAGTGCAACCTTAAAAGAAATATCATACCAATATGTTCAAGACATTGACGATGGGTCAAAAGCGCTAATCCATGAAGCTCATCAACAATAACTTTAGCTCTTTCTCCAACAAGTTGTGTGCCAACAGCACCTTTTAGTCCTTCATACTTCTCATTGTAAATACACGTTAAAGCCACATATATTTCATGATCAGTAGCCGGAATAAGTGCCTGTTAATATATTCCACCATTTGTTAATAATATTGTTCTTAGTGCACATCGCATTAAGGAAGTTGCAAACAGGCAATGTCGAAAAAAGATATCGCAAATTATACATAACCAAAAACAAAAAGGCAAGATAAAGAGGTATATGCTGGTACATAACTACTGGAAAAGAATAAAAAGATGAAAAACCTGGACACGTTTTAAACCAATTCAAAATAAGCTAAATATGACATGGTGATATGTACATATGCGTTATGCCTTAGACTCCAAGAAGTACCACTATCACAAAATTATGCTGGAAACACAAAACACCTTGATTTGATGTAGAACATACTAAAACTAAGTACAAAATATATCATCATTTCAAGGACTGATTGTGTGCAGCTTTGATCTGTTTAGAGATATCTCAAAGTTTCAATGATAGATGTATAGACCATATATATAGTAAACTAAAAGACTAAAAGAACAAAAAAGTTTCCAGAGCTCAATAAAAAAAAAAAGAGAAAAAGCAAGTGCACCTCGTTCAATTAAAAATGTCCTACAAGGAAAGAAATAACCTACAATTGATAAGCATCAAAGCATAAAAGCAAGATTGGAACAACAATCCTTTCTAGAATGCAATGCTTTATAATGAAATATGAAATCATTCATCCAATTCAAAAAAGATACACAATCCTTGTTGTAACATCCATTCCATAACTTTAGTTTATAATTAATGATTTCATACATTAATAAAAAAAAAAGATATCTCACCAAAAAATAGTGACAAGCTCCCCTGATTTCCTGTTTCTTTTACCATAACATCTGATTTATTTGTATTAAAACATAGACAGGCTTTTATTCCACAACAAAAAATGTGGGAAATGAGTAGTTGACCACTAACGTACATCTGAATATGATAATAACCTTAATTTTGAAAGGTTAGTAAACTTGATTTAATTTGTAGTAGGTACATTACCACAATATTATTATCATTATGTTATAAATATATTAATAAAAAAAGAGAAAGGATGAAAGAGTAATTAAAAATATTAATTTTAAGAAAAAAGAAAAGAAAAGTAGGAAGTTATAAACTAAACTACGGTAAGACTAGCACAATAA
Source organism: Amaranthus palmeri (assembly GCA_019776075.1). Classification (NCBI taxonomy): domain Eukaryota; kingdom Viridiplantae; phylum Streptophyta; class Magnoliopsida; order Caryophyllales; family Amaranthaceae; genus Amaranthus; species Amaranthus palmeri. Next base: position 1,009,263 of record JAAKBH010000305.1, read on the forward strand.
AGCAAAATATGTTGAGAATTATCGTAAACTTCTTCACTCCATTATTTTAGGCAACAATTCCAACACATAATATTTTAAGCGAAAACATTATATTAGAATTATTAGGTAGTAAGGAATATTTAAATTTTAATGGAGTAGAAACTAGATGTTTTATTTTGCTAGATCTCTTTTCTTACTTCACTAAAACTCATTATCCTTAAATTCCACCAAGTTTATCTATGTTATCATATTCATGTGAACTCTTATTGGGAATGAAAAGAAGCAACCTCAAGGTAACATATTTATCCTTTTGAGTTGTATGAATATATTTAATATTGTGTTTATGATCTCTATTGTATTGTTGATGTACCTTTATTGTTTGAATTGATGTTAATATTTTGATGTTATATAATAATTTGTACTTTAGGGTAATATATTAGTACTGATTAATTTGGGATGTAGTTTATTCCACTTGAAGTGTATTCCAAATTTATGTTTTGAGCAAATAATATTTATTTAGGGAATGCGTGCTCTATTGAGATTCGGTATTGTGACCAATGGTGAGTGTTAATCAATTTTAAGATTGAAATATATTTATATTTAATGTTTGAACTTGGATTGAGGATTAAAGTTATTTTAGCTTAGACCCTGGGTTACAGTAACGAGATTATTTGGTCTACAATATTATAGATGGATTGCCAACCAATTTACACTAGCTATTACTATGATGATTGGGCTTATGATTATGTTAGCGGTTATTAGCATGGTGAAAAAACACGGTCGCGGTCGTGATCACGGTCGCAATCGCGTGTAATGGAAATGGAAAGAATTCGGTTATCGCGGAACAGGTCTCGATGGTTATATATATATATATATATATATATATATATATATATATATATATATATATATATATATATATATATATATATATATAATATATATATATATATATATATATATATATATATATATATATATATATATATATATATATATATATATATATATATATATATAAATTTAAAACTAAAAATATTTAAAATAGTACTCCCCATTACATAACATTACAAGGGAACGGTGAACTATTGTATATATATATATATATATATATATATATATATATATATAATATATATATATATATATATATATATATATATATATATATATATATATATATATATATAGGAAGAAGTTCCAGTGAGAACCATCCTTATATGAGAACCGTGAGAACCAATCAACCTTACAAAAAAAGTGTTACTTTTTACTAAAAAGGTGTTACTTATGGGTAAAAAGGTGTTACTGTATTTTATGATACTATTGGGCAAAAATGTGTTACTTTAAGAAAAAAATTCTGAAAAAAAACACAAACAAAGGTGTTACTTTTTACATAAAAATGTTACTTTTCGAAAAAAACGTGTTACTTTATTTTTTTGAAAAAAATATTTTTTTCTGAAAGTAACACATTTTATGCTAAAAAGTAACAGCTTTTTTTTTTAACAAAAGTAACGTTTTTTTTGTTCAAAAGTAACACATTTTCTATAAAAAAGTAACACATTTTTATCAAGGCGATTGGTTCTCACGGTTCTCATATAAGCTTGGTTCTCACTAGAACTTGACCCTATATATATATATATATATATATATATATATATATATATATATATATATATATATATATATATATATATATATATATATATATATATATATATATATAAAACTAAAAATATTTAAAATAGTACTCCACATTACATAACATTACAAGGGAACGGTGAACTATTGTATATTTAAAGGTGAAATTTACTTACGCTTTTAAAGAATATTAAAAAAATTTATTTAAATAAAGGTATTTATTGACATGTAAGTAGTAGCTTCTAAAGAGTGTCAAAAGTATTTGCCGCCTATCCTCACAAGCAATAGCTACTTGACACACCATATGAGTAATACTCCCTCCGTTCTTTTTTGATTGTCCTATTTGAAGATTTCACATAAATTAAGAAAGGTGGAATCTTTGTAGATAGTGCGTATTATTTTATTAAGAAAGGTGGAATCTTTGTAGATAGTGGGTATTATTTTATTAAGAAAAGTGGAATCTTTGTAGATAGTGGTTATTATTTTATTAAAATAGTGGTGTGAATTAATAATTGTATTGGTATTATAAGAGAGAAATGAGGGTTATATGAGGGATAAAGAGAGTATATGGAAGATAAAAACTTTCCAAAATAGGAAAGTATTCTAAATAAGACAAACTTATGAAACTGTCTGTTATAGTAATGTGGACAAACTTAAAAGAACAGAGGGAGTAATTAATAATAAATAAAGTACATCCCCTTTAATTCAAATTTTACAGTGCATGGTCATTCTTTCATTTTTTTCAAAGCTTTTCTCTATTTTATACTTTTCCATTAACTACAAGCTTTTCATTTCTTATAATTCCCACCTAAATCCAGCTTCTATGGATGAATCTCATAGCTTATTTCAATATTTCATCCTTTAAATGGTTATGTAAGTTTTTGATGCAGTTTTTTCCTTTTAATTTTGTTATTTACCTAGTCAATTGGTGTGGAACGATCAAACTCGCCCGTGAAAAGGGTTTAGATCCGGTTTGGAACGGTCATAACGGCCAATAACCTTTTCGATGCTCCGTTTTTCTACCCACCGTTACAAATCGCGAATTCTCGAAACGGTGTCTTAAAAAACCGTGTCAACTCGGTCGTTCCAAGTCAACTCGGCTGAGTTTTGAGTTTTGACACCATTGTTATTAGTGGTGGTTGTGAATACTGATAATTGATTAAAATTAATTTATTGAAATGAATTTCTCGTAGCCAAGGCTAGGTAATAATGACAATGAGTGTGACACAATATTATGGGTAAATAAGTTTTATAAGAGAAGCAACATAATATTCTTGGGAAAGACCAAACATTCTAGGTAGAGGCGTTCAAAACCGGATATCGGGTCGACCCGGATCCGGAAATCCGGGTACCCGCTTTTTCGGGTACCTAAAATTGCGACCCGGTTCCGACCCGGTTTAAACTGGGTACCCGGTTTTCGGATACCCGGTTTTGTTTATTTGCTAAAACATGTTTTTTTATTCCTATAAACATTTTTTTATATATATATTCAAATAATAGATCTCTAAAAATACTTAACTTAATTAGTTATAAAATGCAACTTTTTATAATTTTTAATCGAGCACGTGATATATGAGATGGTGTCATCGGAGATTTAGTGAATAAAGAAAGCATAATAACGTCAAGGACATTATATTTGAAAATGGATCCCTTTCAACAATTTCCCTCTTCAAATCAAATCCTATACTCTCTCCTTTCATTGAAAATGAAACTCAAGTTCAATTCCAACTAAAACTAGAACCCTAAAGCCACCATTAATTCACCATTACTGATTTAATTGTAAACCTAAAATATTAATTTCAAATGCAGGAAGTCTTCTCGATTCTCAATTGAAAAAACACTTCCATTTTCTCCTGTTAAAGAGAATATGCCGTTGATTCCCGCTGTTAAAGATATGCTCCTCCTATTTGATGGCGGGAGGGTGAATTGATTGTAAAAACACGCATATTTTTTTCTAAAAAAAAAATTAACAAACCGGATATCGGGTACCTCGTTTCATCAAAATTGCTACCCGAAATACCCGATTTTTCAAACCGGATACCTGAAAATCCGGGTCGGGTTTTCCAAAGCGGGTTTTTTTTAACACCCCTAATTCTAGGGATTGTATTTTGTTTGGAGATACTTTTATCATATATTGATTTATTATTTATTGTACTTATTTGATAAAGTGTGTCATTTTGCTTGTTTGTTTTGTGTTTCTAATGTGTGTTTGCAATCACTTTTCTTCCATGGTGTTCTTGTGATGATCAATAATTGAATAGTTATTGTGAGAAGTTATTCTGTTATGGATTGGATCGTGGTAGTCAAAGGTTCAACCTAAATTCAAGAAGTCATTTTTTGTTTGTAATTAATGTCTATAATTCAGGATTTTTTGAAGTCATAGCATTTGACATTATGGTCAGGTGTGGCAGTGATACATTTGATTTTAGGTTTAATCTTATGCCATTGTAACTAAAATGTAATTAGTGAATTACGGGTGTTACAAATAATAGTATCTTTAAATGAAAACATAACTAATGTTTTGACGACTACAAAATTTAGTGGGAGGAAGGAAGAGAAAAAATCCCCATTGGATCCATGGACACAAAAGTTACCTTAAGCAAAAGATAATATACTGCGAAAGCTATAATAAAAAATATGTAAGTGTAGCAAAAAAGACAATAAGTCACTGATGACCATGAAGAGATATTGGAATCTAAGATAATAAGAGTTACCTTTAGCACAATGCCCACAGGAAGAAGAAATTCCCTTGCTTGTATCCTACATAGCAATAATAACAAATCTACTATTAGTTGCAGTTAAATAGCGTGCAAATAAATTCCAGTCAACTGTAAAAAAAATGAAATATCACCAGAAACCGATTCTAGCACTTCCATTATTGAGATAATAAAGTTTCAAAGTTACGGAAGACTGGTCTTCTCTAACACATCTGCAAGTGAGCAACAACTGTATTAACTTCATAACTATGCGGCCAACAATTGACAAATAGTTCAACATATCGAAAACGGAAAATTGGTAGCAAAGTATGATTCTCAAAATAGGTCTCACTGAGAGAAATTTATCAAAAATACTTTTGAACGCGTGATGAAAAAAATAAGCCTAAAAAACAGAATTTTAATTGAAGAGGGAAGTTAAGTGCACATCCATTTATCTCTCTTTAGTCCTCCCTTTTCTCCCTTTCAGGCTTCAATAAAATATGATGATCCCTCTTATCCTCCTACTTAATTATTCCCCTCCTACTAACTGAAGAGAGTGTGCCACGAGAGACCTCCTGATAATGACTTGGAAATAGCCTCCATGCACTTCATTCCTAGGTTCCCATGAGGTACTCTTATAAGCTAAGTGTTTGGGATATTTGCAGCTGGACGTAAGGGACATGAGATGTTGGTAGCCACAGATTTAGATGAGGGGAAAGAAGATAGTAAGTTAGGAATAAGGGCTCCAAACTTTGAGGTGAATTATGATTGATATGAAAGAGTACCTTTAAAACTAAAACTGCACAAATAAAATATTCAACACACCTATTTTAAGTTTTAGTATTTGTTATATCCTAATTTATTCTCATCTTCGCCACAGAGAGACATAGGACTCTTAGATACCAACAATCACTATTCACTCAGTGTCGAGTGACACCTCCTCTATCCCAGAATACCCTTCTCTTGAGGGTTTTCTACAGATATTACAAGGGGAGAGAACAAAAGATAGAAACACAGTAAGAGAAAGAGTCTAGATGGAAAGAGATAGAATACAAACATGAGAAAAGAACTGTGGGACAATGCTAGACAAGCTCCAAAAAAATTGACAGAAAATTGAAGGAACAAGCAACAACACAACATGAACAATTTTTCACCTATTAGAAGCTTAACAAACAATTGAACATGAAGAAGGCAAAGACACTTGTTGAAAAAAAAACCTGATCGCAAGTGCTTTATCACTATATCCTTCTCTACGACCACGAAAAGAACTCCGAACCATGCTCATTGGCTGAAATGTAATCAACAATTTAATCACTTAAAAAAAACAGGAAGAAAAAACATGAAAATGAATAATATTGTATTTAGTAAAAGCTACATGTCACTCTAATTAACTACAAAAGCACAAATGATATGGTAATACAAGAGTTCATATTTGTTTTTTACATATGATTGTTATGAGATGTGCCATGGAAACAAGTAATTAACATATACCCAAATAGACATACTTTAATAATTATAAAGAAATAAAGAGCAAAGAAATAACAGTGGGCACATGAATTCAGTATAAGCAACAATGTTCACTTACATAGTTTCGTTTCTGCAGTATTAATAGTCGAATAATTCTCTCAAGCCCGTTTAGGATGAAATACCTGCATATTAGATTGAATGTATCGAGATGTTACTTGACTTTATAGATAAGAACCAGCTTTAAATGCAATTTGCAGTAGTAACCTCAAAAAATTCTATCGTACTTCACAAAAATGCTAATTGATACGTTACAGAAAATCATATTGTAACTTTAGTGTATTTCATAAAAAACTTCTATGGAATAAAAGCAAACAAAAACGCAAAGAAAGAAGACAATTAGTACATAACTCAAGTATATTTCCTAAAATAATATTGTATTTGTTCCTTATCATTTAATTTTGTACTTTTTATCCAAAAACGGTCTTAAGAAACAACACTTGCCTTTCAATAACTTGTCAACCCAGAAAAGGAGGTACCCCATAGTTCAGTGCCAAAAACAAGCCCACAAAATATGATTAAGAAAAGAAGTTTTCATATGAAACAAACTCAATTTCTAGAAGCATCCAAGAAGTGCGGAGGTAGAACCTCAAATATCAAAGTACGTTCATCTTCTTTGTTATGGGGATGCCTCCGCAAATTAAGATCCAAACGTATCAACATAAATAGAAAAACCAAGAAAAGAAAAGATTACATGATAATAGAAAACAGACACCAAACAGTTGTTCTTCAACAAAAAAGCTCTCAAAATCTATTGTCGCAACCATTCTCGATCTTAAATATCATTAACAACAATAGGACAATACAAGCTTGTGGATTTTTTTCGCATGTAAAGAACTTCAGTGTATGTCTCACCCATATTGGAGTAATCCATACTTATGAAGGATGACCAAACGGCACAACAAGTTGATTCATGTGACGGAGTTGAAAAAATGTCACCAATCTTCCTAGCCAGAGAATATTAATGCAACTTAATCTATGAATACACCAATAGAAAAACACTAAAAAGGCAAAGATCGATGCACTATATTGCGTTAACCTTATAACTAAAAATCTAATTTAATAAATTTTTCAACAAGGCCTTGTCTCCTTGGTGTCATATAATGGTACAAGTTTCAAGATTATAGTTGAATATACTCTTTGTTACCGTCATTGATGAAGAATAAAATTTTTAAACAACTGAGACCATATAATGTTACAGCTCTAACAGAAACCATGTATAAACGACAAACACAAAGACTTGGCCATTTGGGACAATAGAAGCTCACCCGCCCATCTCTGTTGACTCCTCTTTGTGTTCCACTAATTTTGTAGGGGATGCATTCCTGAGGTGGCAAAGCTTGGACTAGATGAAAGAAAAGCATCATTTTTGTAACATTAGCTAGAAGATAATAAAAATTAGAAAACAAACTCAGTTTTTTATTTTTGAATCAATCTGTCTACCAATGAATATCTAGCATACATATTAGCCGCTTAATGGTGTCAGCTAAACTTTCCCAACTTTTAAATCCCAACTATTAAATATTACTCCTATATAAAAAAACTAAAACCAGCATATTCAAACAGCTTCTATTTGGAGGGACAAAGCAAGAAAAACTTAACCTTGAATATAATTCCTATTTTAAATACCATCACAATACATCAATCAGATTGAACACAATGAGGGTGCATAGCAAACGGCTTATAGATAATTGGAGAGATAGATTTATCAGCTAATTTTATCTATTTCACCATGTGATTTTGAACTGGTACTGAAAGCAGTTTGTTCAAACTTAGTTAAAACACAGCAATAAGTAGTTTTAACTACTAATTTACCAAACTCTATCTATTTTGTGCCAAAATAACATAAAACAGTCCAATAAACTATCTAAATATAAATTAATTCAGCACAGATTACACTGTATAAAACTTATCATTGACATTACATTAAAATTAACACGAATGGCCATATGAAAAAACACAAACAGAAACAGAAATCCACAAACCTTCAACATAACAGGAAAGTTCCCAAAATTATAATTTTCCCTAATAACAACTCCATTATTATACTGAAAGCAAACATCGGCTTTCAACTTGGTGGAATATGAAATCTTTGCTTGACGACACTGTTCAACAAAGATATAACAACCCATTAACCTAATTTAAACAAAAAATTAATCAATTGAAGACGGACAATATATCAAACCTCATGTGGAAGTAAGGGTCTTGCCATTCCCTTGTCACCCTTAACAGGTGCAATCAACGACGGATTTTCGAAATAAAGTACACAGAAAATTAAGGAAATACAATTGCAATACTAAGAACAAAAACAACAATAAATTAAATATGCGTTTGTTAATAAAAAAAGGATATTTCTCAATTTTGTTGAGCTGAAAGGATGACGAATTTCGACGGGCTTGATTGAATTCATAATTTTTTCCAAACCCGTTTCAACTAAATAGTCATATGATTCTATATGGTGCTGAAAAAGCTCTCTCAAAGCTTCAATGTCTGCATTTTTCGCCATTGTCATAAGTTTTAGAGAAGTGAAGAATGGAAGTAGAGAATTAAGGTTTAGGGTTTATGCAAAAGAAAAGATTATTTATACGTGTAGGTCTTGGTAGCAAGTAGCGACCGTCTCTTTTATAAGTTACTCCGACTCCCGTACTTCCTTCATCCCATCGACTTTGCAATATTTGTCATTTTGGTCTATTTACTTTATGAAAATTTAAAATTAATTAGATTATTTATTATTTATTAAAAAAAGGCATATAATAAGATCATAATCAAACTTATTCCAAATATAAGTGCCTAATACCCAAAGTACAGGTTCGGGTCATTTCGCAGTTATTAAGTGCGAACAGGAGCATGCCGGTAAAAAAAAACAAACGTTTGTTCACACTTAGTAACTGCGAACAGGTCAAACAGGGTCAATATGCTGATTTTTAGACAAGAAGTTGTTCGCACTTGCTAAGTGCAAACAGCCCGAACCTCAAGTTTGGGATTTACACGCTTAGTTTTGAAATAAGTTTGATTATGATCTTATTGTATGTTTTTTTTTTTAATAAATAATCTTATTCATTTCAATTTTTATTTGTAGACAATGGTTCACCATTTTCTTTTAAGCTCATCCATACACCTTAACTCTCTTTTAACTTTATCCACACAATTCATTTTATCTCTTCATTTATTACCATTACCTACCTTTTTCCTTAAAAATACTACTCCCTCCTATTCAGCACAAGTGTCCCATTTCCATTTTGGGTCAAGTCAGCTCAAATATCTCATTTTCTTTTTTGGCATGGATTTTTTTACCCTTATACCCCTATAACTTCTTCCTATTTACACTTTTAACCTTACTTATCCCTTACTAATTTCCCCCCTTCTACTTAATCTAACCTAATTAATCTAACTAAAAACTCACCTAACAATCCTTAATTAAAAAACAACCCTCCCCCTTTTTAACCCTAGCTCCCTCTTAATCGACATTTTATGACCCCTTCATCTTCTTCATTGCTGGGTTCTTTAAGAACCTTCTTCTCCCTCCTCCTCTCTGATCTTCGACTGTTCATCTATCTCCCTCCTTCTCTCTGTTACCTCCTTCTCTCTGATCCTTCAAGCCATGAAAAATCCTTCTCTCTGTTCATCTATCTCCCTCCTTCTCTCTGTTCATCTAAGCCATGAAAAATCCTTCAAGCCGTCAAGCCTTCAAGCCTTCAAGCCTTCAACCTGTTCTTCTCCTTCTTTTGTCTTTTCTCATGGAAAATCCTCACTCGCCCCATAAGAAAATCCCCCCTGAAGAACCCTAACTCGCCCTTGAAGTCTCCCCTGAAAACTAAGAACCCTAATTTTGGGTTAATGCTTCACGATCTTCTTGTGCCTCCATATCTTTAATCCTTTGATAACCCTAGATCTGGGTTTTGTTTTCTCCCTCTTCTTTAATTTCTTTCATGTTCTTCTCATGTCAAACCCTAGTTCTTCTCAAACGCCATTAACCTCACCCCTGAAGAACCCTAAATCGACAATCAACTCACCCATGAAATCGCCTTCTAAGATCTGGACTTAAATCGTATGAGGATTTAAATTTGAAGCTTGTTGTTGTGTTTGTGAATGGTGTGTTTGTCAGATTTACAATTGTTGTTCATCTCTTACTGCTCTAAAAAAATTTAGTCCTTTAATTTCCCCTCTTCTTTAATTTCTTTCATGTTCTGTTCTTACATTGCTTCTCTAAAAAATTTTAGTTCTTAAATTTGATTCTTAGATTTTACTTTGAGTATCCTCTGTTGCATACAAAAATTTCGACTTTTGATGTTAAAAAAATTTAGTTCTTAGATTTGGTTACAAAATGCTTGAAATTGGTGGGAATATTAACTCATTAATCTCTACAATTAAAAACCCCTAATAACACTCTCTCTCCTACCCCAAGGGTCTCATTTTGACTCTCCTTAAAAACTGTGAAAAGTCAAATGTGACTCTTTTGCTGAATAGGAGGGAGTATTAATTTTCTCTTTGATTTATTCTATAAGGGACAGAGTAGTAATAATTATCCGGTAATCCATCACTTAATATACCTCTATAATTGATCACTTTAAGGTTTGATTAATTTTAAAATAATTTATACATTTAAGATTATAAATTAGTTAATAGAAATTGATCATTTAAATATCAAAATTGATGACTTGCACGTTAAAATTGATTCATTGAGGTGTTCAAAACAGGAACATGACTTGATATTTACTCGACCTTGTAACTGAACCTGACTTGACTCGACTTTAAAATGAATTTAAAATTATGCAAAAGGAATAATTACCTAGAATAATCCATCCTATTTATGATTTTCCTACAAGAACCTCAACTATTGATTAACCATGAATAATGTCAACTTTAAGAGGTATTTGTCTAGAGTAAACCCGCTAACTAGATGACTTGCTATAATAAGTTATATTTTTTAAAAAAAAGATAAATTATAATAAAATGTTGGAAAAAATGTTCAAAAAATTATGATTTTTTTTATTATTTAAAATTTTTTTTGTATATTTTCAAAAATCTTTTATGATTTAAATTAATCTTCAATTACTTTTTTGAGTGAGTTACCTACTATAGTTGGTCATCGGGTTACCTTAGTTTACTCTAGGCAAATACCCCCTAAAGCTGGGATTATTCATGGTTAATCAATAGGGGGATTATTGTAGAAAAATCATGAAAATATTGGATTATTCTACGTAATTTTTTCTATGCAAAAATCAATGTGGCCACTAAATCTGATTTAAAACTAATCTGAAACATGTGAATGTAAATAGACCCGATAACCTAAAAAACACCTTTATTTTTCATTACCAAAAATATAACGTAACATGCTAATGTATGAAAGCCAGAGACGATAAAGAAGGTTCACGGTTTATGCAAAAGAAAATGATTTATAAGTGTAGAGTTTTATTAAACAGTAGGTCTTGGGTGCGACCGTCTCATATTGAGAGCAATAGTCCAATTGGTTCAATTATAATTTTTCACAATTGAATACACAATCAGTCATTGATTAATTTAAGGTATATTGAGATTTATAATGTCAAAATTAATTTCTTTTATAAGTGACAATTGATCATTTAATTGATGACTTTATTATATATAAATAATCACTTTAAGATTTTAATTAATTACTTTAACATTAAAATTGAAGACTTTGAGATAATTGATACAGTTAAGGTTATAATTAGGCTTGTTCTAATTTTTTTGGATGGTCCCAGGATGCAAGCCCCTCTTGCCCCCTCATAGGGCTGACCTTGTATTGCCCTTTTTTCTCACAAATAGAGATAACATAATCATAGTTTTATAACGAACAAATAACGGTTAACAAATAAGGAAAAATCAATTATAAAAAGAGATATCTACAATCAAAGACACTAAAATTCGGTAACTTGACAACAACAATTGCGTATTTTGATTTTTAATTGCAAAATTGTTTACAAAAAAAAAGTTACGACTATAACTTTGAAAAGTCTCTATGTAATGGCCCAGATAAAGTTAACTAGGAAATTCTACATAAAGTCATAGTCGCCCAGCGATATCCGAACTAGTAACGAAAGTTTTCGTTCCACTCTGAATGGATTACATTCTGATGGTAGAGACATCGGTAATAAAAAAAACTATAGCAGCGGAAAATAAGAAAAAAAAATCCAAAATTAATTCTCGTACAACTTGAGAACCTTCTTGGGCTTCTATAAGAAAAGTAAACAATAATATAGTCGTAAGGGAAATAAAGTTTTTTAACGTTCGAAACCTACAAAAGTAAATAAGCGTGGTCTCAAATGATGAGGTTAAATCCTCACTCCCAAAGTCCCAGCCTGTAAGCAATATGCTAGTCGTCAAAGACAACATCATCGCGGGTGTTCAAAACACAGTACACATTAGAGGCAATAATCAAGATACATAATAAATATACATCAATTTATATCACAATCCACCTAGCATACAAAGGCTCTAATATAATTTATTATTCCCTTTTTAATTCATTGAGTACTAGTACTCATTCCCAACCCCGGCCCAATTATCCAATCTCTTGCTTCACCAATGAGTTTGGTAGAAAGCAATTGTCAACCAAGACGTTGCATGATAATTAGGTTAAGAGTATGCATACCCCTATGGTGGCTCTTATCAATTCTCCTTATTAGGAGTAATATCCTTTTCATAACCCTATTGGCCACTGGGTACCCCAAACCAATTTCTCCTTAAAAAGGAGTTTCTGTTACTATTAATTTGTTATTTGGGGTCAAAGTCCTTATGTACAAAGTCCTTATGTGATTTTTCATTCCTTAATAAGTAGCATAACCCAATAATATTAATCATATAAAGGTGATATCCAAAGTAAATGTACATGATTAACCTCACCGTGTACGTACCTTTTCAGATATGCATGCAACCATAACCTTAAATATCAGGAAGACATTTTAGTGACCCCTCATTAACGACTTCACACGCACTGAAGCGTATTCAAAACAACATCCAAGTGACTTCACACTTAACTCATTTAGCTTCCACGTAGACACATCATAATCATCATAAATTATACTAAAACAATAGAAGAATATAATAAGTGTCACAATTTAAGAGTTATTTTCCCGCTTAATTCCACTTAAGTTATTTTAAGTAGTTTATTAACTTTAAATTTATTCAATTGATTTGCTTTTTTTTTGAACTCTTAATTAATTTTTCCTCATTCTTTCCATTGATGCTTCTTTTCTCTTTTACAATAGTCTTCAATATCCAATTTTTTTCACATATTTTTTCTTCAATATCTGGATATTTAGTGTTAATTTTGATGAAAAACTATGAAATTATTAGAGATGTTCATGGTGACGTAAATATGTGTTTATTAAAGGCATTAATGGTGACAAAACAAATCTACCAATCGTGAACAAAACAAATCCATTGGGCATTGGTGTAATTATTTTAAGTGTGTGTTAAATTCTATTTTAATCTATATATATGTTGAGTTTTTTACTTTGATTTTGAAAACAAAATCTGGGTATATATTGTTAAATTGAATTTAAGGGTTTTTGTTGTTTTCATTTAATTTTTATTTTTTGGGGTTTGTTATAATTAAAAAAAACACGTTTTTATTTTTTCCAGACAACTCAGTTTTAGTATTTATCTGACATCTTTATCAATATAATCCAAGTAATATTTTTAGGTTTTTCAAAAAACAATAGTATAAATTTTATCAAGCAAACTTTAGTGTTTTTTTGACATCTCTCTTATTTTCTAAATCATTTTAATTATTTTCAAAAAGTTTTAAGCTGCAACTTAAATTTTAGTGTTAGGTATTCATATTTCAACAAAAAGAACAATAATTATTCATTCTTAATCAAGGGTTAAGACCCATTTCACATCCCTTGGACTAAATTTATTGTCTTATAAAGAGTAAAATTAGATTTTTTTTTTTTGTAAAAAGGATTGAAATTAGAGTCTTCATGAGGCAAACTAATACTTTACAATTCGGTTAATAATTATGTTTCATGATTATCAATTATGTTGAATTGGAAGATTTCTTATTAAAATAAAAATGAAATTTTGATATATTAGTTTTGTAAGATATTTTCTGTGGATCAAAAAGATTTTATAAATCAAATATTTGATTGTTATCGACAATATTAGGTACATGTGGTTTTTCTCAATTGTTTAATATATTCTTACACAAACATTTACATTATACCCCAACTTCAATATTGTTTCGAAACTTCAATATTTTAAGAGATTGAACAACTTGATTAATTTCAAACATCGTCCTTGAATTTTGAGATGAGTCTTTTTAAAAACTATCTATAAAATCATTTAATAGTGGAGAATATCTAAAAGGAAAATTTGCTCAAAATAATCTCAACTATCACTCGTTGGCCAAAAATAATCCAAACTATCAATTAGTATTTTTTAATAATCCCAACTATTCTCATAATTTGTTGAAAACATACTCATCCCTTGTTAACGACTCGAACAAGTAAGTTTTCCACTCTTTTTTTTTACTTAACCATTTAAAATTGGAGAATTTACTTTTAAACATACAAACTTTGACCCATTTTCTTTTAAACATACAAACTTTCGTTTATTATTTAAACATACCAACTTTGGGGGTATATTCCCAAAAAGTTATGGATGACTTGTAACCGGATGAACCGGTTACTTCTTCACCATCTTCATCTTCACCATCTTCATCTTCTTATCTTCACCATCTTCATCTTCACCATTTCATCTTCACCATCTTCATCTTCTCATCTTCACCATCTTCATCTTCACCATTATCAACCCACAAAAAAAAAAAAAAAAATCTGGTTCTTCAATTAAAGAACCCAAAAACGAAAGTTTGCAACTTGACTACCCAAAAAATCTGAAACTGAAATTCATACAAAAAATGGTGAATTTCACCATTTTATCTCATAAAGCTTGCAACTTTACTACCCAGAAACTTAAAAACAGTTTCCCTACACAAATTAATGTTCATAGACCTAAAATTTCATTTCATTCATCTCCCACAAATACCCAGTTAAAATTGAGATTGTTATCTTGTAATTATGGCAGAAATAATGAATTTTTGAGCAAAAGGGTTGATAGTTTAGTTGCTAAAATAAGATTAGAAGATGATGTAGACCTAAAATTTCATTTCATTTCATTCATCTCCCACAAACCCAAAAATCTAATTGTATCTTTTATTTGGTTTTCTTCAATTTTTTCTTCAGCTTTTTCTTTTATTTGCTGAAAATCCAAAAAACCCAAAAACAATGAAAACCCCAAAAAAATGCTGAAAATCCTTTGATTAATTTTTTTTTGTCAAATGATTTTATATTCAACACTAAACAACATATACATATGGGGTACATTAACCCAGATATCCAGGGGTCTCCCTACCATTGCATCAGTGTGAAAAATGATCCCACCTTCTAGGAAGGGTTTCTCATTCTCACTCTTCATGTGCACGGGAGAACCTAGGATATCTCAAAAGAATAAGCGCCACACTTGGCGGTATACAGCAGGGATACCTATGAGACTACAAACATACATATCATAGGAACCAGCCAAAAGAAACTAGTCATTCCATTCTTTATCTTCAACCCTAATTCAACCCAAATGAAGTACAAATCAACAAATTTTAGAGATTTAAAATGGGTAATTGAAAACAAATCTGAAATTTTATGTGAGTTAGAGCTTCTCAAGCTTGAAGAAGAAGAAGAAGCCATTGAAGCCATTGAAGAAGAAGCTTGAAGAAGAAGCTTTTCAACATTTGAGAGGGTACCGGTTAAAAAGGGTTAAAAATGGGTCAAAAAACCGGCTATAACTTTTTGGGAATATACCCCCCAAAGTTGGTATGTTTAAATAATAAACGAAAGTTTGTATGTTTAAAAGAAAATGGGTCAAAGTTTGTATGTTTAAAAGTAAATTTTCCTTTAAAATTAACCCTTCACATTTATTTATTAATCAAAAAAGAAAGAAAAAAGTGGAAAAGTTACATGTTGTAGTTGGTTAAAAGGGAGGTGGGTTTGTTTTCAACAAATAATGAGAATAGTTGGGATTATTAAAAAATAATTGATAGTTGAGATTATTTTTGACCAACGGGTAATAGTTGAGATTATTTTGAGCAAATTTTCCTATCGAAAATGGATAACTCACTATCTAGTCTTTATTTTCTGCTACATTGATATTTCTTATCTCTATTATAAAACATATTTTGATTTTAAATTTTGTATAATCTTAAAAATTTTGTTTAGATTTTTCTTGTTTTTGTGTGCAGGCTATAAAATGTATTTTGATTTTAAAAAATCTCTATCTTCAAGTCGGGAATAAAATTTAATAATCCGACACTTTCATATACTTTCTCCCTTCCGAAATACTCGCTACATTTTGATTTTGTGCACTATTCATCGTTCAAGCTTATTTTACATATTGTGACTAATGTATAAGTAAAAATATCTTGTTTGAATCGTCTAATCGCATACTTTCATAATATTAAATTTTTATAATTTTTAGATAAGTGAAATTTTAAATATTAATGATCAAAATTGTGCATTGAATTGCGTAAAGTGAAACGTAGCAAGTATCATGGAACGGATAAAGTATGAAGTATGTTGCTCATGATCACAACCTGTTTTTGGATATATTTCTAAGCAAAATCTTTAATCATTATCTTGTTATCTGAAAGAGTCTTCATATCTTCCATAAGTAACAATCATTTCATCTAATATACTCAAATCTTACCTTGTTATTTCAGAGCTGTAGGAATTTAGATGCGTTAAGCGGAATTTCAAGAAACATATTTCTTAACACCTAAAACAGGATCTCATGCATATATTAATATATAGAAAGTATGTATAAGAATCATACCCTCGATGCGTGAATTCCACGTAGTATGACCGGGTATGTAATGTCACCAAAAGAGATTAATAAGAACGTCAAGTGTCGTTCCTCTAATATTGGTCCACAAGCACCAATTGGATCACCACGTATGCTAGTACGGAATAAGAAATACTAACTCTCTTATTACTTTTAAGGTGGAGATAGGTTGAGAGAAAATAGCACACAAGCTTATGAAAATGATGAGCAAAGTGCATCTATTTATACACAAATGCAACACCTCTTCACATACCCATTTGATGGTTACATATAACATTTATATGTAATAATCAAAAAAAAATTAATTTTGTGTTTTAATTCTCAATTAAAACATATCATTAATTCATACTAATAACTCCTACACTAAATAGTCCAAAGAGCATCTTATGCAATTGGTACTGTTTTAATCCAATCGGTAACTTATATGTGTGACCTCATAAGACTCGATTATAATAGCAGTATACTAATCTAATTAATATACAGATCAAAGTTGGTTTCTAGCAAAACACTATGACCACCTAATATAATCTAATGTATTAATCTCCATATTATATCCTATTTATATATTAGTAGTTACACTTGATTATTAGGACACTAATTTCCTTCAATCTCCCACTTGTCCTAAAACAAGTGTGTAACTTTAAATTCCTTAAGTCACTTAATGTCAAAATTTGATAGCATAATGACGACTCACGTCACTTATACTAATGTTCAAATTTATTTCTCGAAATCTGAGTTTGAACTGTCGAAACAAATGATTAACTCTTTAATCCATTTGAGCACGGCCATGCATTTTCAGTTTTAACTCTTCAAGAGGCCATAGACACCAATCCTAATAATAGGAGGACTTATCCAGTCTTGCTTAACCAAAACTCCCACTTAACTTTTAGCAAATCTGAGCAATCCCTTTATAACCTCCTTTGACGGCACGGCGTTTGAGAATGTCAAGAAAAATACTAATCATTATATAAGAATAATGTCATACTCATGTCAAAGGAATCCACTAAACATAGAAATGAAAATCTCCAAACAATTTTGAAGAATATCAAGTAGGTTTGTCCAATATGTATCACTACACATATCCATGTAAATGACTAGATATCTCTATATCCCTATAGCCCATGAAACTGCGCTATCAATCAACTTACAAACTAGTCCTTTAGAAAATCATTTATGTCCAAATTAATGATTTAGACTAGGGACAAAAAGTATTTTAAATAACTTCAGTTCATTTATAGGGTTTCATTTATCAAATCACGTATTTGATAAACCTATTGAATATTATTAAATACTTTGGACATTTTATTTAACACCAAACCATAATTAAATAAGAACAATCAGATTTATTGATAAACATAAACAAACATAACCAAATGTCTTTACATTTGTGACTGATTTTAAGAAAATAGTCCACAATTAAAGCCACTCCCTCATATGTTTTAGCCCTGAAGCCCTAGTATCACTCTCATGCTTGGGTTGAGGTAACGGTTTAGTTAACGGATCAGCAATATTGTCATCCGTACGAATTTCACAAATATTCACATCTTTTCGATAAACAATCTCGTGAATGATATGATACTTCCTGAGAACGTGTTTGGATTTTGAATGTGATCTTGGTTCCTTGCTTTGAGCAATGGCACCTTGACTATCACAATACAAGACAATCCCATTTTCAACACTAGGTACTACTCCTAGATCTGAAATGAATTTCTTCATCCACACTGCCTCCTTCGCTGCATCACTCGCAGCAATATATTCAGCCTCTGCCGTAGAATCAGCTATTGTGCTTTGCTTTGAACTTTTCCAGCTCACAGCCCCTCCATTCAAACAAAAATGAAACCAGATTGAGATCGGAAGTCATCTTTGTCTGTTTGGAAACTCGCATCAGTGTAACCTTCAACCCTTAGTTCACTTTCTCCTCCATAGACTAAGAAATGATCCTTAGTTCTTCTCAAGTACTTCAGGATATTCTTAGCTGCATTCCAGTGTGCATCACCTGGATTTGATTGGAATCTGCTACACATACTCAAAGCATATGAAACATCCGACCGAGTGCAAATCATGGCATACATAATGGACCCTATTGCTGAAGCATAAGGTACACTACTCATTCGCTTAATTTCATCAATGTTTGAAGGACATTGAGTCTTGCTTAGCGATAAACCATGTTGCATAGGGAGAAAACCTCTTTTGGAGTTTTCCATCTTGAACTTTGTAAGAAACTTATCAATATAAGTTCTTTGACTAAGTCCAATCAATCGTTTAGACCTATCTCTATAGATCTTGATCCCCAAAATGTACTCACCTTCTCCAAGGTCTTTCATAGAAAAACAATTCTTTAGCCATTCTTTGACTGAGTCAAGCATGGGAATATCGTTTCCTATGAGTAATATGTCATCAACATATAAAACCAAGAAGACAATACTATTCCCACTAAACTTCTTGTAAACACAAGGTTCATCTTCATTTTTGAGAAAACCAAACATTTTGATTGCCTCATCAAAACGAAGATTCCAACTCCGAGATGCTTGCTTCAATCCATAAATGGATTTTTTAAGCTTGCATACTTTCTTAGGATTTCTGGATCATGAAAACCTTCTGGTTGTGTCATATACACATCCTCTTCCAAGAAACCATTCAAGAAAGCAATTTTCACATCCATTTGCCAAATCTCATAATCATAAAAGGCGACAATCGCTAAGAGTATTCGAATGGATTTAAGCATTGCTACCGGTGAAAAGGTTTCATCATAGTCAATACCATGAACTTGTTTGTAACCCTTTGCCACTAGCCTTGCTTTGAAAACACTAATGTTTCCATCTTTGTCTGTTTTCAATTTGAAAATCCATTTGCAACCAATAGGTTTTACCCCATTAGGCAAATCAACCAAGTCCCAAACTTGATTTTCAGACATAGATTCCATTTCAGAATTCATGGCTCTAAGCCACTTATCAGAGTTTTGACTTGTCAAGGCATCTTTGTAGCTAGTAGGTTCTTCATGTTCTAAAATCACAATTTCAGAACTTTCAGTCAACAAAAAATCCACATACTTCTTAGATGGAATTCTTGGTCTACTAGATCTACGGGGAACTGCAACAGGAGAAATATTCTTCTCAACAATTTGAGAATTTTCGTACGAACTAGGTTCGAGTGGAGCAGTAGGAGGAAGTGTTGGAATCACTTCTTCCAGTACAGAGTCATGCATAGGAGGAGTATCATGCATTTGATGCATTTCCTCAACCATAGGCAATGGAATAAGTACTTCTGCTTTTAACGTAGAGTGATCCACAACCATTTGTTGCGCATCTTGAATTTCTTCAAGAAATATATTACTCCCACTTACCTTCTTGGAAATGAAATCTCTTTCCAAGAATGTACCATCCTTCGCAACAAACACTTTGTTCTCATGACGGTTGTAGAAGTAATAGCCCCGTGTTTCTTTAGGATAACCTATGCAGAAACATTTGTCTGCTTTGGGAGCGAGTTTGTCTGTTTGTAAACGTTATACTTAAGCTTCGCAACCCCAAACACGTAGAAAAGAAAGACAAGGAACTTTTCCTCTTCATAACTCATATGGAGTCTTATCTACTGCCTTGGACGGAGTCCTGTTTAGTGTAAAAATAGCAGTTTCGAGAGCATATCCCCAGAAGGATATTGGAAGGTCAGCAAGACTCATCATAGATCGTACCATATCTAATAGAGTTCGATTTCTCCTCTCAGACACACCATTCAACTGTGGTGTTCCAGGTGGAGTTCGTTGTGAGAGAATCCCACAACTTTTCGAATGATCAATAAAATCTTGGCTCAAATATTCACCACCACGATCTGATCGTAATGCTTTTATTGTCTTACCAAGTTAGTTCTCAACTTCTCTTTGGAACTCTTTGAACATTTCAAATGATTCCGACTTATGTTTCATTAAGTAAATATAACCATATCTGCTTAAATCATCAGTGAAGGTTATGAAGTAATTGTAACCACCTCTAGCTTTTGTACTCATAGGTCCACATACATCTCTATGTATTAGGCCTAAGAGTTCACTTGCTCTTTCACCTTTTCCGGTAAAGGGTGATCTTGTCATTTTTCCCATCAAACAAGGTTCACATACATCAAATGATTCATAATCAAAATTAGATGGTAGAAGTCCATCTTTATGTAACTTCTGAATGCGATTTGAGTTGATATGGCCTAAACGACAATGCCATAAATAGGTTTGATTATTATCATTTGTACGACGTTTCTTGCTTACTATGTTAAGGATATTATTTTCTTTATTAAGTAAATATAATCCGTTAGAACTATTAGCACTGACATAAAACATATCATTCAAATAAATAGAGAAACAACCATTCTTTATTGTAAATGAATATCCTTCCTTATCCAACTCATGAATAGAAATGATGTTTTTATTAATAATAGGAACATACTAACATTTATTTAGTACTAATATCAATCCAGAAGGTAAAAGTAGACTATAAGTTCCAACTGCTGCAACTGAGACTTTTGCACCGTTCGCAACGCGCAATTCTACCTCTCCTTTTGCCAGTTTCCTACTCCTTGTTAGTCCCTGCACATTTGTACAAATGTGCGAACCACAACCAGTATCAAATACCCATGAAGTTGTACTTGCATAATTAACTTCTATAACATAGATACCTGAAGTAGAAGCACCAGTCTTCTTATCATTCAAGTACTTGGGGCAATTCCTCTTCCAATGACCGATCTTGTCACAATAGAAGCATTTGCTATTCGCAGCCACCTTTGGCTTTGCAACAGCCTTTGGCTTATCAGAAGCTTTGGAAACAACAACTTGTTTGCCTTTTTGTTGCTTCTTCTTGCCAGCCCCAACCTTCTTAAACCCTTTTCCCTTTTGAACCATGAGAATTTCCTTCTTAGGCTCAACTTGGATATTTTGCTTAGCAGTAATGAGCATCCCATGTAACTCAGCAAGACTTTTCTCAACTCCATTCATGTGAAAGTTCAATCTAAAGTTCTTGAACCTACCATGAAGAGAGTCCAGTATGATGTCAGTAGCCAACTCTTGGCTATAAGGAAAGCCTAGTCTTTCCATGTTTTCAAAATGACCAATCATCTTGAAGACATGTTCTCCCACCGGCTTCCCCACCTCTAACTCACACTCAAGAATAGCCTTATGAGTTTCATACCTCTCAACTCTAGCTTGCAATCGAAACATAGTTTTCAATTGCTGGATGATATTGTAAGCATCCATTTTCTCAAACCTCTTTTGAAGGCTTGAGTCCATAGAAGCTAACATAAGACAAGTAACAATTACCGATCTGTCAGAGATAGCTTTATGAATTGCTTTCTCCTCATCCGTAGAATTAGCAGTTAGGGTTGGGATAGGGGTTTCGAGAACATCCTCTCTTCCTTCGAACCTTAGAACAATTCTTGAGTTCCTTTCCCAATCAAGAAAATTTTTCCCGTTCAGTTTATCCTTCTCAAGGATTGAACGCAAATTGATAAGTGAAGCATTGTTGTTGTTACTAGACATGATATCTACAATATAAAGGCATGTAAAATTCAATATGTTTATCAAAATATAGCTTTAATTTATTCTAAACAATTTTAAAATTAATAAAAGCCATAAAACACTTCATTCATTTTAAATTGTCCCTTATGAATTAAGTGATTCCAAGATCCTATTAAAAGTAATCGTAAGCGGACTTGGGCCCTACTCTTAATATTATTTTATCAAGGTAAGTAAACTCTTTTACTAATTACAACTCTTGTAATTCTTGGTTGATAGGTGATATCTCTATATCAAATTCTATCCCTTTGCTTCAAAACCCAAAACCCTTTTGATGATTTTGTTGAGCATAACCAAATAAACATGTAAATTTCCCAAATTTACTGTTATAAATAATAGTGCGAACCTTTGTTTATGGCAATGGACTCCTTGCTTAGAATAAACATGAAATGAACAACACCGTGATGAAGATTCGTTGCAACACAATGGTCACCGGAAATCTTGATAAAAGGTTGAAGGCGTATGAAAACTTTCCTTTTGTGATATATCCCCCACAAAGGTACTTGGGTTACGATAATGGATATTCACAACGAGATACAATCAACCACATTAACCGATGAGTACGCACCAATTAATCTAAACAACAATATGTTTTTGTAGAGATCGAAATCAGAAAAACTATAAAGGAGTTGATCACTCTCCTTTACGTTTCAAGAGAATAAGAGAAAGACGACAGAATTTAGTTTCTAACAACAAGTGATTTGATATCCATGCACTCACTCTTATTTATAGAGTTGAAGTGTCACATGGTTTCATCCAATCCATACATTGATTGACGATGTAACACATTGATACATAACAACACATTAGTTCATGAAACATAACTTTGTTTCATGAACAATCACTTTGTTTCATGAACAATTACTTTGTTTCACAAAACAACTTCCAGAAACTTTCTGACTCGAAAATCTCTAAGTGTTCGAATGAGCATCCAAAGTGCTCGAACGAGCAAACCACCAAAACATCAAACAGAATGTTCAGAAGCATTCTGACCTGCTCAGAGCCACATGCTCGAACGAGCATTATAGTGCTCGAACGAGCAGCCCAATGCTCGAACGAGCAACCCACATGCTCGAACGAGCATTTGCTCGTGATGCCTCGTTTTGGTTCCGTTGTTACGTACTTGCTTAGTTTATGTAATACATGTTCTAAGCGTTGGATAATGTCCTACATGCTCTAAATATTCAACATTTACTCTATGTCTTCCTAAACCAATTAGCAACACCCTGCTTGGGCAGAACCTATCACTAATGATAAAGGCTTCTATAGATGTTTTATTTTGGAAAAGCATAACTCAATATTATTTAGGGACCTATACTATATGCTGGTTTATTTAAAAATGAACACGTAAATAAATAAACAACATAAACATATAGCAAAGCATATTAAAAGCAAATAATAAAATGCACATAATTAATGTGATCTAGTATGGCCCCTAAAAAAAACAATAAATAAAGACTATTCTTTAAGCTCCGTCCTTGTCGCATCATGAATCTCCATTCTTGATCTTCTTGGACCTTGTCTTCTTGATTATTACAAGTAACTAGTATACAAACTCGTGCATTACACGAAGTTTATTAGTATAGAAATACTTATAAATAAAGTTTTTTTTTAAAAAAAATACAATTGCATATTATGCTGAATATGATTTGAAATTGAATATCCCACAATCACATTTTAACTGTAAATGATTTCAGTTGGTAAAATTATGTAAAATCGTCCTTTGCAATTTTTTATTTTTTTTATAATATTGTATATTTTTATGATTATATCTAATAAAATCTTTTTGAAAACTTACATTTGATACTTAAAATCATAATTAATGCAAAATTCTGTAAAATCGCCATGTGGAATTTTACAGTTCTTTTATAGTATTACTAGTATAAAACCCGTGCATCGCACGGAGTTCTGTAAAATAAAATTTTTTATTTAAAATGTAACTTTTAAATTATTGTGGGTTTGCACAATGTCATTATTAAATTACAACAATTAAAATAAAATTTATTTTAACATAATTATTCAATAAATAATTAAGTACCCGATAAAAAGGTTGCTTACATAAAAAATCTCAATTAAAATAATAACTTATAGGTTTTGAAATACCTCTTTAAATACAACATTTTTTGTCCTATGACATAAATCACCATCTTTATCACATATTAAAATTTTCAATCCTTTCCTGCTAGTCACTTTAGAAACTGCAATGTAGAATTGTCCATGACTAAAAACAGGCTTAGGAAGAAACAATCCAACATAAGACAGCGACTGCCCTTGACTCTTATTAATCGTCATCGCAAAACACAACGACACGGGAAACTGCAACGTAGAATTGTCCATGACTAAAATTTCCCACATGTGTGTTATTTTAGCTTTTATTCTCCACGTCCCTCTATCACCCTTAATTTCATTTAGATAATGAATAGACATATTGACTTGGCTTTGAACACTAATAAGAAATAAAGAAATATATGTTCTAAAAATATAGAATGTACATCTATATATAGTGTAAATTAGGTTAGCACATTATTTTTAATCAATGGGTCTGGTTTGATTAATGTTCACTAAATCGGTTTTAATTGGTCAAATTGGTTGAATCAATTGAGTATCCATTATTTTTGGAAGTTAGTTTTACCTACTAAATTCTTCATCAGTAATTTTAGCATTTATGCAATATTATTTCTGGAATATTCTTTCTTGTTTAAATATTTTCCATATTTTGAACAGCATATTTTTCAGTACAGATGCTTCAAAATTTATTTTCGGAATGTATTTTTAATGAATAAATTATCAATGGAATAAATATTTTCCATATTTTATTCAGTAAAAATATTTTTATTCTATCTGTCTATTATCCCATGATAGCAGTTATGCAATATTATTTCAGCACAATTTTAGCACAATTTATTTTAGCACAATCTATCTATTTTCCATATTTTGAACATCATATTTTTCAGTACAGATGCTTCAAAATTTATTTTCGGAATGTATTTTTAATGAATAAATTATTAATGGAATAAATATCTTCCATATTTTATTCAGTAAAAATATTTATATTCTATCTGTCTATTATCCCATGATAGCAATTATGCAATATTATTTCAGCACAATTTTAGCACAATTTATTTTAGCACAATTTTATTCAGTAATTTTTCAGAACAACATATTCTTAATTTATTTAGGGAATGTATTTGTACTGAATTAATTCTTCATCAGTAATTTTAGCACAATATTATCCCATGATAGCAATTATGAAAAATTATTTTAGGAATAAATATCATCCATATTTTATTCAGCATTAAATTAAAATTAATTCTGGAATAAGGCATTTTTCTGGAGTAAGGCATTTATTATAGTTGCTGTGAGCCTGCCACGTGTTATTATTGCACCAAAATTATATGATTGTATGATTGTGAAATTACAATTTAAATAATAAATTACAAAATTACAAACACATGTTATATTCAAATTACAACAAATAACCAATACACAAAATGTAAACCGTTATTCTAATGTTTGGGCCATACTAGTCACTTCAAGATATAATATCAAATATTATAAAACAAATAATTTATAATAATATCAACATATTAAAATAAAAACACATGCTTTTATCAAATTAAAACATGAACAACTTAATAGTATTAATCATATTAATAAAATAAGCAATAACTTGCTAAAAAAAAGCAATCAATAAGATTTATTAGCATTAACCATTTAATTAAATTAATCACATTAAATAAATTAAAGCATAGGAATCTTATTTAATGATCAAAATTCCAAATAAATGACCAAATTAATTTAGAAACTTTAAACCACAAGAATTATTTTATTCAATTACTAATTAAAAGTGGGAATTAATTCTAAATTAATTAATTTATAATTGCATTGGATTAAAAAAAAAACGAAATGTGCAGTATTTCACGTCATGGGTTTTATTCCTATTTCAAAGACAAGATTCACCATTTATTATTTTTTTATGGAATTATTTTAAGAGTCCAATACATTAAAATAAATCAATTTATTATTTTTTATTATCATATAATTTAAAATAATGAGTACTTATAATAATTAAAATCCAATTTCTAATTATATATAATTTTAATCCAAACTAATTAAAATCCAATTTTAATTATGCAATTATAATCCACATTTTAACCTCCCCTAATTGAATCAAAATAATAAAAAACACATATTTTCATATTAAAATATGCAAGAGGCTAACTGATACCACTGTAGGAATTTAGATGCGTAAAGCGGAATTTCAAGAAACATATTTCTTAACACCTAAAACAGGACCTCATGCATATATTAATATATAGAAAGTATGTATAAGAATCATACCCTCGATGCGTGAATTCCACGTAGTATGACCGGGTATGTAATGTCACCAAAAGAGATTAATAAGAACGTCAAGTGTCGTTCCTCTAATATTGGTCCACAAGCACCAATTGGATCATCACGTATGCTAGTACGGAATAAGAAATACTAACACTCTTATTACTTTTAAGGTGGAGATAGGTAGAGAGAAAATAACACACAAGCTTATGAAAATGATGAGCAAAGTGCATCTATTTATACACAAATGCAACCCCTCTTCACATACCCATTTGATGGTTACATATAACATTTATATGTAATAATCAAAAAAATTAATTTTGTGTTTTAATTCTCCATTAAAACATATCATCAATTCATACTAATAACTCCTACACTAAATAGTCCCAAGAGCATCTTATGCAATTGGTACTGTTTTAATCCAATCGGTAACTTATATGTGTGACCTCATAGGACTCGATTATAATAGCAGTATACTAATCTAATTAATATACAGATCAAAGTTGGTTTCTAGCAAAAACACTATGACCACCTAATATAATCTAATGTATTACTCTCCATATTATATCCTATTTATATATTACTAGTTACACTTGATTATTAGGACACTAATTTCCTTCAAAAGCCTCTTCACTTCTCTATAAGTAACAATCATTTTATTTCCATATTCCTAAGTCATTTAGCATTCCACTTCTATTATTGCTTATTTTCTGTACTATTTTTTCTTTCTTTTCTCTAAAAACCCTCTTAAGCAATGACAATGTGGAATTATGAGCCTTTCTATGATTCAGATGATGATGAAGGCGTCTATCAATGAAAGCTTGGTTGAAGCTATCCAATTGTTGTATTGTTCCAACGACCACAAAGAATCACTAACAAAAATCCTAATTTCCTCTGGAGAAAGCTCGCTGAATAGGCTGTTTTATTGGTGCTCGGTTTGCACTAAAGATTACTGGATGAAGAAGAATGTGTTAGAGTATATAACATATTCTGGGGCCTCAACCATTCGAACTCATTACCTCTTGTCATGTTGGTTTCTGATACCATGTTAAGGAACCAACTCAATCAAAAGCTTAAGCTGATGGTTGAGGCCCCAGCAGTGGAGGATCCACTGATCCAGGGTTTGATGTCCCCCGGGCACCAACGAATGGACAAAATTTTGATATTTCGACAAAATGAGTTGTAGAAGCGCAATAATACCAAGAGTACAAGACAAATCCAAATTAATATAAAAAGGCAAAGAACAAACTACAAACGTTCAAATTTAAAATGAAAACACAGACCAACAAAATGAAATATACAGTAACGAACAAACCACAAATTGTTCTCGCCTAGTTTTCATATTTTGGAATCGATGTAGTCTATAACATCATTACTAACATTGAGAAACAAATCCTTCTCTAACATTGAGAAACAAACCATACAAATAAGCTATAAAAAAAAAAACAAGAACAAGGTAAACCACATTTCAACTATAAACTATTCATAAATCAAAAAACAAACACAACAACAAACACATTAACAATTTAACATTAACAATCACTAGTAAAAAAATCCTTATTTGTATCTTATTTTTAAGTTCATTTGTATCTTATATTGAGGTTTACTAACAAGTGGGTTACAAATAACATATTATTTGTATCGCTTGAAAACCCAAGATACAAATAAGGATTATTTGTATCGCATGTATGAAAACACACGATACAAATAACTGCTTATTTGTATCCCTCTATTTAAAACTTAGATACAAATGACTTTTTTTTAATTAAAAAAACATATATAGCCCTATATATTTATATCATCAGGGGATTATTAATATATTATAAACACTAGTTTGAGTCCATGAAATAAGGGTAATTGGGTTAACACTTAGCAAGTAGCATATATATATTATATTGTTTTATATATATTATGATTATATGAAAAAATGTGTTGGGGGCATAATTCATACACAGAAGACAAAATTAAAAATAGTCAATTAAAATTTTATAAGGGTCCGAGGGCGAGTTCCAGGGTCCGGATATTGGACCCAGACCCGGACCCATCAATTATTTGTAGATTCAGATCCGACCCGGATCCAATGGGTCTGAAAAATAAGACCCAGACCCTTAAAAAAAGGGACGAGTTTAGACCCAGACCGGATCTAATTCTAAAAGATATCCTAACCCTAAGTAAAAATTTCAATCCTAAATATAATTACGAAATTAAAATCATATAGAAAAAAACTACAAGAGGAAATAAAGAGAAGACTAACCGAGGTAAGAAAGAGTGATGAGTATTTGAGTAGGCAAGATTGATGAATAAAGAAGCTATGTATTATTATGTCTACACATGGTCCCAACTCCCACCAAGCAACGTGCACCACAAATTTGATTTAGTTTTCCTGCGTTGTGGGGCCCTTTTAATGGCATGTTTGCACGTGGCCCATCAAAATTCAACCTTTATGGAACCTCTCTCTCAACCATGAATTTGTGATAGTATATACCCGCCACATATTTCTTTAAACCAACTTCTATTTTATGTTCTTTCTTTCTCTCCTTTATTTCTTTTACATATTCACACTTTTGCTGCTTATTATCAACCCGCTTTTCTTCGTTTTCCTGATTTTTTATGCTTTAAGAGGTTCGTATCTCTTTCTGCATTTATTTTTTTTGCTTCTTTTTAATTTGGTTTTATATCTTTTCATTAGGCTTTATACAATTGTTTTCATATGCTGGTGAAAGTGGTGAGAATCAAAACATCTCGTATATGTTCGAACAACTAAGTCAACTCATAATTATCAGACATGAAATTAACTTTAAAGTCTTTTGATTATGTATGTTGATTCATTATATTTAGTTAGAAGAAATTCCAGGGGCCGTCTCAAACAATATAGGGGCCCCTGTACTAAGAACAAAAATTGGGCCCTTCTACATCTATTATGTTATAAATATAGTTAATCTAATTTTTTTTTCAATATATTTGTAGTTATTCTTTGGTCCAATTTACTGTTTTGTAATAATCATTTATAAGACAAGATATTAAAGTTAATTATAATCAATACAAAATTAATAAATGTCAAAAATACATAATTTATTTGTTGTAAAATAGATGCAAGATTTAACTATTTATCGCTTCAATACATTAATTCGATCCTTACTATCTTTGTTCAAGGGTGTTGATAAAAAGTCAATTTTTGTAGATTATTTTTGACAACTTTTGATAGATTGAAAAAACATATAAAATAAAGAAATTTTTTTGAAAAGGTATATCAATTCGTAAAGATGGAAGTATCAAAATTATAAATTTATGAAGGTAACATATAAAAAAGAGAATAATGCTCGATGATGGAAATTAATTTTTTAACAAGAAAATAAATTCATTTGGTATTAGTCTATTTATAATTTATTTAAAGTATATAATACTTCACATACTAGTCTTATTTAACTTTTTTAAACATGCTAAGACAATACTCTTTAGATCTCTAATTGTACATAATTTAAAGTTATTAAAAAGATTGATATTAATAATTATTGCATTGAACGAATCAACTAAGATCTCATTTAAACTATATTGTGATTTGTAGATTTAGAATGAAAAGTGATAAGAAAATAGTCACCAAGAATAAGTAAAAGAGTCAAAAGACAAAATAAAAGTAAAAGGAAATAGTAACTAAGAAATAAATTTAGTAAAAGTAAAAAAAATATGAAAAGACATTGACTAAGAACTAAGAAATAGGTGTATGTCAATTCAAAAAAATAAAAATAAAAGAGAAATAGGAGTATGAAGCAAAAGCCAATGTACCAGCACAGTATGGAATTTACAAGTTAGGGGCCCCTATTTCCAGCTTTCATGTTGGGGCCCTGTTCCATTGCCCTGTTTGCACAGCCCATTAGCCGGCTCTGAGAAATTCATGTTAATAATTATACTCCCTTCTATTTTGTTTACTTGTTTGATTTGGTTTTGACTTTTGACACATTTGTCGATAAACGTTTTTAATTTTAAATATCTCTCATCAAGTAAAAATTTTGAAAAGTTGATAATAATAAAACTTACAATAAGAGGAACTAAACAAGATTCCGTATGATTACTTTCTCTGTTCTAAAATACTTGTTATATTTTGATTTTGGACACTTCTAGCCTAATGGGTTTTCGATATGGTATTATAAATCCGTGGCAAGAGGTTAGGGTTTGAATCTCAACCACACTTATTTAAGTGAAATATTTAGCGGTTGCCTGCATCTACACTTCTAGTCCAATGGGTTTTTGTGTGAAGGGACGTGTTAAAGTATATATAACATCTTTTGAGACTTCAATCATGAACTATATTTAGTTATATGATCTCAAATTAAGGAATATATACATTAATAATGGTATTAGTTCGATTATTGACCAAGTCTGCATTTAAATATTTAAATGTAATGATTGAATATTTAAATAGTAATACGACGTGAATTTTATAATTTGGAGTGGGTAGGAGTTATTTTATATGTTGAAATAGAAAACCTTGGGCACTAGGAAACCAAATGACGGTTCAATAATTTGACATAAGAAACCCAACCAAAACCCACCGCTTTTCTTTATTTGTTTGTTTCTATCTAATAATATTGAGTATTACTTAAGCTATATGTCTTCGTTTTATATAATATACCTTCTACTATATAATTTATTTTCATATAAATTGTTGTAACTATTTATGAGTATTGTAAATTGGTCCACGAACCAACATTAAGTTATTTTTTTTTTGGAGTCAAGAACACAAGTTATTTCGGCATATTTTAGTCTCACTTATACACATCTGGGAAAACCCTTAAGAGGTCATCCATCCTAAACGCATTACTCAATTAATTTTTTTAAAGCTCAATACGGATCACAATTGTTGATGAGATAGTTTCACTTAGTAGAAGAATATAAGCTCCTTATTTGAAGTTATAATCTTTATTGGATGATCTCATAAGACTAGTTTTTTAAAATATTACTATATAGATGATATATCTAGTATAGAACACTGAAACTTGAATGCTAAGGGCTAAACTTTTGAGTTAAAACGGTCAACGCTTTTCGTTTCTGCTTTGTGAAAATTTTGTTTTTATTTTCTTTCCTTCTACAATTGTAGCGATATTTATGTTGGACTTTTGATTTAATGTCAACATTTATTATTTATGATTAATTTTTTTTAGTTAAGTACTTAAATGTGAACAATTATGATTCAATCTTATAATTAGCTAGGAAATTAAAAATTGAATTAATAAATTATGGTTGTCATAAATCTTAGTATATCGTAGTAACCAAAAAAAAAAAAAGAAAATAAAGAGATTGAGGGCTTAACATAACCGATTTAAAGACCGATTGGATGAGGTTGTATCCATTGGCGGATGCACACTATAATTTTGAAAAAAATTAATTTTCTTTTTTTTTTGTTACCTTGCACTTCCTCCATGTCATTATTGGCTATATTTGACTTTTTACACAGTCAAATATGTTATTTTAATCATTCATATATTGAAATATGCACATTTAAAAATTGTAGAACTTAATTTTAAGAATATATGCGACTAGACGATTCAAACAAGATCTCACTCGCCTTTTTCTAGCCATAATATATAAAGTAAGCTTGAACAATAATAGTGTCAATAAGTTCAGTTTAGCGAGTATTTCAGGCCAAAGGAAGTATTTCACTATGTCAACATTGATTTCACTGTAACCTGTATTTGTAACTTTGTACAATGTGGTGCAGATGATATTTATCGCCCCATTTATAGTGGCTGTGAGATGACATTATTATTGGATATTTTACTTGTACATGTCAATTTGAAGTAATGAAAATTTTTTGGTTCATTTTACAAACAAAACTGTACGTTGATGCTATTTATGATTTTGTGTTTTGGATCGCTACTGGCTGTATCAAGCAGCGATGTAAAATGGGAAGACTTCAGTGTTAGATCTGCTTTATAATGATTGTGATTTCTTCTGTATAGAATTTTGTTTGATTAAAATTATTATGTACTTGTTCCTCTACTGTAAATGTCCTATGATATTTTATCATGGATTTTAGGTATTTAGGTTCCTTTCAAAAATCTAAGTGTAGTATTTCTGATATATAATTCCTAGCAATGAAGTTATGCAAAATTGTGATGGTTGAACATTTGTCTGTTTTGATTTTTGGACATAGATAAACATGACAGAATGGTATTATGGACGTGATGGTGGTGATCTTCTTGTTCGCGAAGACGCGTACTTCGATAGGCTTCCATCTCCTGATACTTGGTTGCAATGGGAAACATGTGGAACAGCCGACAACTCTGGATGGGCCAACTCTAACAAAACTCAACAACGACCGTTGTTTAGTAGACCAGGAAACACTTCTTACAACTCGAGTGATTTTAGACCGTCTTCTGAGGATTCTCAGTCTCTCGGAAATTCTACTGCTGCTGGTCGTCCTGATTTTGGAGCGTCTTCTGAGGATTCTCGGTCCCTCGGAAATTCTGCTGCTGGTGTTCGTGCTGATTATTATTTCAACGAGCTCACAGGGCTTGATTCAGCGGATGACTTATTCTTGTACAGGCGTAACTTCTGGAGTTTATCATACTTGCTTTAATGCTTGTAGGATATTACATGTTTGATTAAAAATAGTTCATATTTGATCTTTTAAATAGGAAATTTTTGGTCGATAAATAACTCTTTTGGAATTAAGGCTTTGACGTTCTTGAATAGTATTGTATTGGCTTTAATTATTTTGAATTCCGTTGATTTTACACCTTCTTTTGTGTTGGATGTGATAGGAGTTCCTTGCTGCATGATGAAGTCCTTCCATTACAATCTCTCTACATTGCAGTTCCATCTGGTAGCGATTCAACCCACAAAATGATGGATTTCGAGTATGTCTTGTGACACTAATGGAACGAGTCGCAGCCATATATCCGAACCGAGTTCCAGAAACAGCTCAGACTATTGTTTTGATTCATCAGTGAAGGTTAGATTGCTGTCTAAACGAATGCTACTTTTGATGTTATTGTCTACATGCTATTGTCGGATGACTTGCTCATAGCGACCATTTGCTGCAAATTTGTACCATCTTATAAAAGAAATAAGGCTTCTCTTGATATGTTGTTAATTGTGGGGGGAAAGCGTTAAGGAAGCAATCCAACCAAAAGCTTAAGTTGATAGTCGTAGTTAATATGTTATATACTCTGTGACGCCCCTCTCACATGAAAGCGCAATGTGCTAAAAGTGGAAATGCACCATATTAACTCTTCATAAGTCATATCTGGTGTTGAATATTTCACTTCAAGTGAATGATGGATGAGATTCAAACCCATCATCTTTTCGCCACTTTTGTCTTTGATTCAAGAAACTAACTCAACCAAAGCTTAAGCTGATGGTTTCAGCCCCGAGATATGTTATATAGTCTATCAAAAAGACATTGAGAAGATCCCATTTGATTGAGGTTAATTTTAAGTTTAGAAGTCTACTAACTGTATTTTTTGTAAATTTGAATAAAATAAATTTTTTGTTACGATCTATCACAACGTATGTTGTGTTTAAGGCCTATCCGAGAAGCTACAGGCTAGTCCATGCTGTGGGACTTGTATTCTACCCGTTTGAGTACTCTGATTTATGTATGTATTGCTGTCTATTAATTCACATTTCTTTTTGAGGTACTGAGACAAAGGATTTGGTTCATTGTGATAACAAGACATCCGAGATGTTAGAGTTTAATGGATTATCGTCACTTGAAGAATCCATGTTGAATAGGCTCGAGAACGTTTTAAACCAGGTGGAGTAAATTATACAAACCAAACACTTAAGTGTGTCATTATCCGATGTTTTGTCTGATCGGTTGTTGCTAATACTTGATCAAATTTTTTTTCTTTTAGTTAAATGACAAGACTCGAATTTGCGTTCGAGATTCCTTATACCGACTTGCTAAGAACTCGGCCCTACAAACTTCGAGGAATGATCTGGTTGATGGCTTTTGTCTGAATGATCCTTCTTTGCCTGGATCTACGGCGCGTCTTCAAGGTACATTTTCACCTTTTTTAGTATACTAAAATGAACCAACTAGCCTGTTTTTTCGGCAATTTAAAAACAATCCAATTCTAACTATAAATGTTGAGTTTAGGTCACGCGGTGTAAAGGAGGTAACCGAACCAAGAACAAATGCTATCGACAGAACTGTAGCGTATCTGATGTTTAGCAAGGTGGATGCTAATGTACAAGCATCTCATCATCCCGAATTACCGCCTGGATTTGCACATAGTGACACAGTCTTTACAGCAACAACAGCCTGTGAAGACGAAGTAAGGCAGCCGTAAAAAACTTCCGATCTGTTGGTTCAGTGTGAAGTTCCCGTCTTCAGTCAACAAAGACAAAGTCAGTAAGAATAATCAACGACTAAATTAAGGCAATAATGATCATTTCTACTTGACGAAATCGGCATTCAAAACGCTGAATTTCGACCCCATGACGAACCAGATGGGGATTTTGTTATGTACCGCGTACTTAATATGAATGTATATATTGATCTAGCTTTACTTGTTAGGTCATTATGCAAGTGCACTAAGTGTATTTGCTGAAGTTTTGATCATTCCTTAAATTGAGTTTTTTCATTGCCAATATGTGATCTAGTTTTGTGTACACTATTGGCTTCATGAGGAGAACTGCATAGTTTAATGTGTGTATATACAAGTATAATGTGACCCATGATAACTTGTACATTTTGAAACTTGGTTTGTAGTATGTTTTTTATAA